>JAHFWL010000297.1:0-40470 GCA_021292165.1 Shinisaurus crocodilurus | reverse complement strand
ATTGGGCACAGCACCTCAGGTCTGTGGTGCAAATCCGGTTCACCTGGGGTCCCAATACTGCCTTCGGTGGTTCCGTGAAGCCTTTCCCTGGAGCGCTGGTCTTTGGTAGTTTTCTGGCTTTTGTGCCTTCTGCCGCTCCCACCAGCCCTCTGCCATTCTAAAAAAATTGAAATTACCAGCAGTAAGGACATGGGCAGTGCAATCCTGTGAGGGTGCCCAGAACCCTCCAAAGCTGGAGAATTGCGGGCATCCAATTAAGGGCGGGAAGAGAGCGGAGGATAGGCCTCACTCCTTCCACCCTCAAAAACATCTAGAACGCCGATTTCGGCCCTCTAAATGTTTCTCCGCTCCTCCTCTTCCGGAGGAGAGGCTGAGGCACCACCTGGATACCCCGTAAGACAGCGGTCTCTGGCCCCTCCCCCTGCCCCCAGGAACACCCCCCCAGGTGGAACCGAGCACGGTCTTCCGTGCTTGGTTTCCCTCTGGTGCAGAAAGAACCGCGCAGGCACCAATGTGGGTGGGTGGGTGGGGGGCATTCCGATGCACTGCAACCTCGGAAAGGATTTCCAAGCTCGCAGCGCCTTCCATGCCTCTTCCTTTGTCCCTCCAGAAAAGGCCAGAGGGGCCTAGGACTGCACCCTAAGCTATAATATACCTCTTTTGCTATATGGAATGTGTCTGAAAGAAAGAATTATTACACAAAGTAATACACAAAGTCCAATGAAACATGTGACAATGGACTTCTCTACACGAGGCTTTTAACCCGCCACTTTACCGAGGCTTCTGCTTCCGTTTTCTTTGCAGGATTAAGATCAGGCCCTTTACACGTGGTTTTTTTTTTTCCTCGCTTTCTTTCTCTGCCTTGTTCTTCTCTGCCTGTATATCCCATTGCACAACCACCAGGTGGCACTGTGGTACATAAGCGGTGATGTAGCAGAATTGCGAAAATGCACCAGCTTCTCATAGCGCCTTATTGTGAACATAGTTAATAGGACTGCACTTCCCTTACTCTAAAAAAAAGCCACAAAATAGCTGAAAATCACAGGAGAAGCCCTGGAGGATGACGACGTTGTGTTAAGGTCCCGCAGATGACTGTGAGTGAAGAATCATGAGGGCCCAACAAAGGCCTTGTGTCGGGAAGCCCAATGTTGATCAGACTGTCAGTCGAATCTGAACTTTTCCTTCGGTGTACATCGTTCTAACAAGTGGTCAGTTCCCCCAGCCTCCTTCCGGGACAAGATCCCACTAACAAGCAAAATCTCTGTTTCTTTCCTGCAGACCCAGCTAAGGCTTGTAAACTGGGAGGCTCCTGCATTCCAATAGCCTCGCCCTGCCCCTCAAAAGTAATAATTCCAACCAAGTGTGGTACTGGCAAGAAATGCTGCCAGCAATAGAGATGCTCAGACCCACAGGACTGAATGCTCGTTAATCACTTGGATTTGCTGATAAAAGAGTTGGATCTTCACCACCTTTGCTTGAGGAAGTAAGAAGGCTGCACTTGTGCGGAGATGAACATGCATAAAAAGTGATCCGCTCATTAAATACAGGTTAAAAATTTGCATTCGAAATCCTCTTTTCAGCTGTCTTGTTTCACATAGCATTGTTGGGTGTTCTTGGTGTTTTCTGCTCAGGCCTGAAGTTTTATCCAGCTCATTGATTTAAACAATTCTCTTCAGGTGCAGGAAGGAAGGAGGAGGAAACTAGTTCAAGCAAAGAAGCAAAGCCCCATTTTGTTCTTCTTGATCCAGTCACCTGGAAACACACACACACACACACAGACACACACACGGCGTGTTCGCACGACACGGGAACTGTGGGGGAGTAGAAGTCCCTCGTGGTTCCCCTGTCATGTGAACGCTGACCGGGGCGCCTCCTCGGGACGGCCACGCGCGGGACACAAGCAAAGTGACCATGGGTGTAGGGGGTAAGCCCCTACCGCATGTGGCCACCCTGCCGGACCCCACGGACGGCCCCGTGGTGCCTCCCCCACTCGCAGCCTGGCTCGTGCAAACCGGCCCACACACTCTTCAGCAGAGAGGAAGCAGGCAGCAGAATCACTCAGCAACACTTTCAGATTGTATCACAAATATCAAGCCTCTGCATGTTTACTGAGAAGTAAGCATGAGAAGCATGTCTACTCATGAGGAAGCAGGGCAAGCCTTCACATGGTTACTCAGAAGTAAGCAGGACTAGCTTCCTTCTCAGCCCCTCTCCCTCACCGAGAAAGCTCTTATCTCAGTAAGGAGTAAGCAGGTATCACCCTGAGTACCCCTGTGAGGAGGCAGGTGAACAGGCAGCAAGAGCATGGAGTTGGCACAACGAGGTGGAGGTTGTAGGCCTTGGCACCGGCGGGCTCACTGCTGAGCTCTGTCCCCACAGTGATACTGGCCCTGAGTTGAGCCCCTGCAGCCACCTGACTATCCCCATGAGATTGAAAACAGGGGGACTTTCCAAGGCACATGGTTCTCTCCTATTTTATCTCCACCATAACTCTGTGAAATAGGGCTGACACAAGGCAGAGAAGTGTGAACTCCATGGCTGAGAAGGGAACACGACATGGAACCCCCCATTTAGCAGCCACTAAATGACAGACTAGGTAAATCTTGGTTGGAATGCCCCCCCCCGTCCCCCAAAGTATTCATGCATTTGTTTAAACATATTTATATCCTGCCTCCAAGGAGGCTGATGGTGAGTGAGAATGAATATCTAGCAACACATAATAACATTATTTTAAAAGGCAGCAGTGACTTATCACAGCTATGGAGGAGGCTGCGATGATGGAAAATGCCCACTCCCCAGGCCTTAGATCGTGCTGGTGTTGCTGGTGTGGCTGTTTCAATTGCTAGTCTTAGAGGATTCTATGGAGACACCGGGTGAGAATACCCCCCACCCCCATGTATGTTACCTAGCAACAAGAGCCAGGTAGCACCAGATGTTTTTGTCTCTGGGATGATGGGGACATCTCCTGACATGGGCAACCAGCAATCTGCACCTCCAAGCCCTTCCCAGTAGCAGGGGGAGCCTTAAGTTTCGGAGGCGGTGGGGGACAATGATGGAAAATGTCCACTCCCCAGGTCTTAGATGCTGGTTCTAGAAAACACCAACCAAGAAGAAAATGAAGATTCAGCTGTAATGCAAACTACTATCGCAGTTTCAGATAATGCAAGAGCAACCAGCAAGAGAGATTGGCTGTTAGATTAGAAGCAAAGATGCTCAACGGTAGTGCTCGAAGTTCATAGGATGCAGGCCAGCAACTTGGATAATTGATTCTTCTTTTCCTTGGCATGTCATCATGGTCCAGCAATACTGAACATGCCATCCACCCAGATTTAAGAGGCAACGGAACCAGATTTGCCAGCCAAGGTATTTGCACCTAGGGCATCTTCTGGATTGAGGGCTTTTCGTGGGACCAATCACAAAGCATTCTGTAGGATTTCACCTCCCAACCTTTAAGATAATTTCTGTGGTCAGGAAATGGACTGCAAAAGTGGTGGGGAAAACGGAGGGTTACGAGTGGAAGACAATGACTGAGTTCAGACAACATGATAACCCACACTCGAGGGTTGAGTATGGGTTGAGTTTAGGTAGTCGTTCAACCGTTGGTTGTTGTTGAACTCAGCCAAGGTAAAAAAAAAAACAAAACAAAAACCCCCACAGTGAACAAACCACTGTTCACAAGCCAACAACAAACCATGGGTTCTCTCCATGGGTTGTTTGTGGTTAACCCAATCCTTGAGCGTGGGTGATCATGCTGTCTGAACCAGTCAGTGTCATCTGGATTCCTCCATAAAATCCCATGAATGAGGCAAGGCGATAACGCAATAAAAGCCTCATCTGGAAGCACCTCTAGCCTAGGGCATTCATTGTGGTGCTGCTACTAACTAACATTTCTCCTTCATTCTCTTTTTAAACAGAGGGAAATTCAGGGCCCTTTTGAGTGGTTACTTAAAATCCATGTATTTACCATTTACACGTCAGCAGAAAACAGTACAGGTCACTGGGCTCTCTAGCTACAAGATGAGAACGGCTGTGCAGGACAATCGTAGGCGGAATATCCAACCAAATTATTAGGTATGCTTAGTGTTCCTTTTAAATGTTTGAAAGGAATGTTGCAGGAACTGCCTGGCTACAGTTTTTATGTGTGCCAATCTGAAGCTTTTTATTGTCCATGTCAATGTTCACCAAACCTCTATAAAATACTGAGAATCTTCCCATTTCCCCTTCATTTGCCATCACTTTGCCTTAGAGTGGTTTCCACTCAGCAGCACTGGTATTTCAGAGAAAGCATCTGCCATGAAGTTTTTCTACCTTCTCCTGGCTCTGGTTGCCGTCCTCTACTCCGTTTCTGCAACTAGTAAGCAAGTCATTTTATGTTATGTGATTGGAAAAGAGAAAGAGAGAGAGGGGGGGGGGTTCAGGGATTTTAATGAATGAGAACGCGTGTGCCTGATTTTCTTTCTGCCTTATCCCGCTCTGATCCTAAGCATAATTACTGAAAGCAGGTTCATTTACAGCCAGAGCAGACATTGGTCGGGTTCGGACGATACGACAACCCACACTGCGGTATAAGCCATGCAGTGTGTGTTGTTCTGGGGACAACCCGCAGTGCACCCGACAGATGATCCAGCTTGCCGTGGGTTGCTCTCCCCCTCCTCTATTTTCCCTCCCCCTCGGTCCTCCCACGGGTATCCCACACTGTGGCAGGACCAGCTTATCTCTCCCTTCCGCACCGTGATCTTGAGCCATTTTTGGCTTGTGGTGGCTTTTCTTTTATGTTTATCCTTTTTTTTTTTCTTCAGGAGATCACGAAAGTGGCTTAACCACAGGCTTTCGAAATCCCCGTTTTGACAGCTTCTGACAAGACGTTCAAAGTGCCCAAGTGGCACCTTGGAGTGGCTGTCCGTGGTTTCCAAACGTTTAATTATTTAAATTTTTCTCCCCAGCTAATGTTTGCAATGATTTCTGAACATTATTTTTTGTATTTCTTATTTATTTACTTATTTATTGTATTTCTAGATCGCCCATCCAGCCGGAACCCGGCCACTCTGGGCGATGTACAACATACAAGGAAGCAAAACAGAATAAAATACACTTAAAACAGTATAAAATTTTAAAATCCTATTCCCGCCTGAAAAGCCATGTTTTTAAGGAACAGCGGACGCTCATCAAGGATGGGGCATGGCAGAGGTCACTGGGGAGAGAGTTCCACAGTTTGGGGGCCGCCACAGAAAAGGCCCTCTTCCTAGTCCCCACCAGCCTGGCTGCTCTGGCTGATGGGACAAGGAGAAGGCCGTCCGTGGTGGATCCTGTTGAGCGGCCTACTTGATGTTGTTGGGGACGCTCCTTGAGCCGGAGCCGTATAGGGTTTTAAAGGTCAAAACGAACACCTTGAATTTGGCAGACAACTGGTAGCCAGTGCAGCTCCTTGAGCACCGGAGTTATGTGATTACATCGGCAGCTGCCTTTAATGAGGCGAGCCGCCGCATTCTGTACCAGCTGTAACTTCTGAAATGTCTTCCAGGGTACCCCCACATAGAGTGCATTACAGTAGTCTAGGCGAGAGGAGACCAAAGCATGAACCACTGATGGGAGCAGATGATTTTTAGCAACACTTGTGCAACTGCGGACATCTGCAGTTGCGCAGGTGTGAAAATGGTGCCTTGGATGGCCAAGAGGCAGGGTGGTACTGTTGCCAAAGTCCAGCAGCTACCCACCCTTGGTATTGATCCAGAGAATCATAGAATCATAGAATCATAGAAAAGTAGAGTTGGAAGGGGCCTACAAGGCCATCGAGTCCAACCCCCTGCTCAATGCAGGAATCTACGTCAAAGCATCTCTGACAGATGTCTGTCCAGCTGCACCTTGAATGCCTCCAGAGTGGGAGAGCCCACGACCTCCCTAGGTAGTTGATTCCATTGTCTTATTGCTCTGACAGTCAGGAAATTTTTCCTGATGTTTAGGTGGAATCTAGGTTCCTGTAACTTGAGCCCATTATTCCGTGTCCTGCAAACTGGGATGAACGAGAAGAGATCTTTGCCCTCCTCTGAGTGACATCCCTTCAAATACTGGAAGAGTGCGATCATATCTCCCCTCAGTCTCCTCTTCTGAAGGCTAAACATGCCCAGTTCTTTCAGTCTCTCCTCATAGGGCCTTGTTTCCAGTCCCTTTATCATCCTTGTTGCCCTCCTCTGAACCCTCTCCAGTTTGTCTATGTCCTTCTTAAAGTGAGGTGCCCAGAACTGGACGCAGTACTCAAGATGAGGCCTAACCAGTGCCGAGTAAAGGGGAATTATCACTTCCCGCGATTTGGAAGCTATACTTCTATTAATGCAGCCCAAAATTGCATTTGCCTTCTTTGCAGCCACATCGCATTGCTGGCTCATATTCAGTTTGTGATCTACCACAATTCCAAGATCCTTCTCACTTGTAGTATTGTTGAGCCAAGTGTCCCCCATTCTGTAACTCTGCATTTGGTTTCCTCTCCCTAGGTGCAGCACTTGGCATTTATCCCTATTAAATTTCATTCTGTTGTTTTCGGCCCAGCGCTCCAGCCTATCGAGGTCACTTATTTTGTTTCTGTCTTCCAGAGTATTAGCGGTTGCACCCAACTTTGTGTCATCTGCAAATTTGATAAGCATTCCCTGTACCTCCTGATCCAAGTCATTAATAAAAATGTTGAAGAGCACCGGGCCCAGGACCGAGCCCTGTGGTACCCCGCTCGTTACCTCTCCCCAGTTTGAGAAGGAACCATTGATAAGCACTCTGAGTCCGATTCTTTAGCCAATTGTGGATCCACCTGATAGTTGTTCCATCTAGCCGACTCTTAGCTAGCTTACTAATCAGGATATCATGAGGCACTTTGTCGAAAGCTTTGCTGAAGTCCAGATATATAATGTCCACAGCATTCCCACAGTCCACAAGGGAGGTTACCCGATCAAAAAATGAGATCAGATTAGTCTTACAGGATTTGTTCTTGACAAATCCATGCTGGCTTCTAGTAATCACTGCATTCTTTTCAAGGTGCTTGCAGACTGACTTCTTTATAATCTGCTCCAAAATCTTCCCGGGGATTGATGTCAGACTGACTGGCCTATAGTTCCCAGGTTCCTCCTTCTTGCCCTTTTTGAAGATGGGAACAACATTTGCCCTCCTCCAGTCGTCTGGCACTTCACCTGTCCTCCATGATTTCTCAAAGATAATAGACAGTGGTTCTGAGAGTTCTTCTGCCAGTTCCTTTATTACTCTAGGATGCAGCTCATCAGGCCCTGGAGATTTAAACTCGTTCAGAGTAATCAGGTGCTCCTTGACCATTTGCCTATCAATCTCAAGCTGCAATTCTGCCCCCTTCAGTCTGCACTTCGGGTTTGCCAGGGGGGTCATAGACCCTCTTTTGGGAGAAGACCGAGCTGAAGTAGGAATTGAACACTTCTGCCTTTTCTTTGTCTTCTGTTATCAATTTGCCATCCTCATTGCGTAGTTGAACCACCAGTTCTTTCTTCTGTCTTTTACTGTGCATGTATCAGAAGAAAGCTTTTTTGTTGCTTTTAGCATTCCTCGCTAACCTTAGCTCATTCTCAGCTTTAGCCTTCCTGACACTATTCCTGCAGTTCTGTGCTACCTGCCTGTACTCTTCCCCTGTAGCCTGTCCTTCCTTCCACTTCCTATACGTGTCCTTTTTTGTTTTCAAGTCATCTTTGAGTTTATTGTGAAGCCACATTGGCTTCTTCTGTTGCCCTCTGCCTTTTTTCCTTGTGGGAATTGTTTGCAATTGTGCCTTTAAAATTTCCTTTTTTAAAAACTCCCACCCCTCCTGGGCTCCCTTTCTCGTGAGAGTCACTTGCCATGGGATCTTACTAATCATTGTTCTGAGTTTGTTAAAATTGGCTTTCCTAAAATCCAGGGTACGTGTTTGGCTACACTCAGCTTTTGCTTCTGTTAGAATCAAGAACTCAAGTATAACATGGTCACTTTCCCCCAGAGTTCAGAGAGGCTGCAGGCACTTTTATTTTCCCCTTTGGTTACTCTTGACAGCTGTCAAAAGGCGAGCTGTCAAGGGTAACCAAAGGCTGGAGTAATCTTGGCTCACAAAAATGGGATGGTGAGATTTACAACCTCTTTGTGGCAAGATCTTCATCTTTTTTTCCCTTTCTTTTGGTCTCATTCTGTCCTAAGGGTGCCTTCATGTTAGCACTTATTCCTGAGATTCCACCTGCTCAGGAACATGCAAACGTGTGAGCAACCCCATCTACCGAAGTGTAGTTACTTTTGACAACTGTCAAGGTAAAGGACCCTTTCTAAAGTGCTATTTAGAAAGCAGTATTATTATTTATTTTACAGGGACCTATGCAGGTAGATAGAATCTATATACCTGTCCAATTTCTTGTCAGTTTTTTAAACCCTTTCTAAATCCCACTTTAAAAGGGAGCTTCACTTTTGAGAGGTGTAATTGTTTTTGACAGCTGTCCAAAGTGAAGCTCCCTTTTTAAAATAGGAAAAAAGCTGCAGTGAGCCAAAATTGGCTCACGATCACAGGAGGGAGTGGGGGAGACAAGTCGGTCCTGCTGTGGTGTCGCCGGGGATACCTGGGGGAGAGAACAGAGGGGGAGCGGGTGGGGGAGAGAGGGAGAACAACCCACAGTGAACCCAACCATTTGTCGGGTGCACCACGGGTTGTTCCCATAACGACCCACACTGTGTGGCTTATACCCCAGTGTGGGTTGTCGTGTCCTGCAAACCCACCTGCTATTTCAAATCCATATCTAGCCACTATGTCTTGTTCTCATTTTTACTCTAGAGTAGGGTGCAGGGCACTAATCTGGATTGGCACCCTAACTCCGTGTACATGGCATATGGAGGGCAGCACCTCAGGTCGCTGGTGCAAATCTGGTTCACCTGGGGTCCCGATACAAACAGCCTTTGGGGGTTCTGTTCTCCCTTTCCCAAGAGCACTAATCTCTAATAGTTTAATGGAATTGTGCATTCTCCGTCGACCCCCTTCCCCGCCATTCTAAAAAGCTGAAAGTACTGTAAGTACACTAAGCTAAAATATGCTGGTATGTTCTTTACATTTTTGCCTCCATCTTGTTTGCCTTTTCCCCTGCCCACCGCTGGAAATGCAGCCCCTGGGACCATGCCCAAAATTGAATTCAGCCCTTGCACTGAAAGAGGTTTGACACCCCCTCGGCTAGATGGACAGAAAGCCCGAGTTGGTATTTGGATGCTTCCTAAGTCTTGCTGTATGGAATGTGTCTGGGAGGGGAATGAAGAGTTATTACACAATGTCCAGTGAAACATGTGACAATGGACTTCTCTACACGAGGCTTTTAACCCGCCACTTTACCGAGGCTTCTGCTCCCATTTTCTTTGCAGGATTAAGAGCAGGTCCTTTACACGTGGGTTTTTTTCTGGGGGGTTTCTTTCTCTGCCTTGTTCTTTCTGTGCCTATATATTCCATTGCACAAGCACGAGGTGGCACTGTGGTATAGCTGTGTGATATAGAAGAATTGCGGAAAATACACCAGCGTCTCATAGCGCCTTATTGTGAGCTTAGTTAATAGGACTGCACTTCCCTCACTCTAAAAAAGCCATTAGCCATGAAAGTAGCTGAAAAACCCAGGAGAGGCCCTGGAGGATGACGACATTGTGTAAAGGCCCCGCAAACTACTGTGAGTGAGGAATCACGTGCGCACAATAAAGGCCTCGTGTAGAGAAGCCCAGTCTTGAACAGAGTGTCAATCAAATCAGAACTTTTCCTTCTGTGTACATCGCTCTAAACTTGTGGCCAGTTCCACCCCCCGCTTCCAGGACAAGATCCCACCAACAAGCAAAATCTCTGTTTCTTTCATGCAGGACATACTGAGGCTTGTAGAAAGCTGGGAGGCCGCTGCATTGATGGAAGTATATACTACTGCTCCCCCCTAATCGCAATTCCATTCAAGTGTGATCCTGGCATGACGTGCTGCCCCTTACTCAGACGCAGATACACATGAGTAAATGCTCATTAATAACCTGGATTTCCTGACAAACGAGTTGGATGTTCACCTTTGCTTGAGGAAGTAAAGAGGGCTGCATTTATGCGGAGATAAACATGCATAAAAAAGTGTGATCCACTCATTCAATACAGGTTAAAAAATGCACTTGAAATCCTCTTTTCAGCTGTCTTGTTTCAAATAGCATTGTTGGGTGTTCCTGGTGTTTTGTTTTCTGCTCAGGTCTGAAGTTTTATCCAGCTCTTTGATTTAAACAATTCTCTTCAGGTGCAGGAAGGAAAGAGGAGGAAAACTGGTGGTGGTTCAAGCAAGAAGCAAAGCCCCATTTTGTTCTTCTTGATCCAGTCACCTGGAAACACACACACACACACACACACCACAAGAAAGAAGAGCTGCCCATTTCATAGTCGTTGTGATCGGGCACCAGCAGCATACCTACCCCAGTATCCAGTGCTGGAAGCCCACTGAGACACATCAGGTGGCACCATTGGGAATGAGCACCATCAGTGCAACGGGAAGTGAGCACTTCCTACAGGAACCCAGGAAACTAGCCCAAACCAGCATTTCTGGACTGGGACAGCTCAGCGGAGCTTTTTGTCTGTGAGCTCTGCTGGTTTGTTGTTCCATTTTGGAAATGCTAGCTTCGGCTAGTTTACGGTTGCTGTAGAAAGTGCTAGATTCCCGTTGCATTGGTGCTGATTCCTGCCAGTCCAAGGGTGGGATTGGATACTGCCCAAGGGTGCCCTGAAGAGATGGTTTCCTTGTGGTGCTGCCTACTGACATTTCTCAAACACTCTATCTTTCAAATAGAGGGAAATTCAGGGCCCTTTTGAGAGATTACTGAAAAATCCATGTATTTACCATCTACACGTCAGCAGAAAACAAAAAAAAGGTCACAGGGCTGTCTTGCTATATGATGAGAACGGCTGTGCAAGGCAAATCCTACAAGGAATACCGACCAAAGGATCCAGATATGCTTAGTGTAGGGCGGGGGAGCAGAATGCGGAGATCTGAAATCGGGTTCAGCTGCCTGCCTGCACTGCTACATGGGCCAATCTGACCCGTGGTTTTGCATGACAGTATACAGCTCCGCTCCATAAACACTCGTCGGAACCTCCCCAGTTGCATCATCCCTTTGCCTTAGAGCGGCTTCTCTTCTGTCCGCTTGGCATCTCAGAGGAAGCATCTGCCAAGACTTTCTGTACTTTCTCTTTGCTCTGGTTGTCCTGCTACACCCCATTACAGCACTGTAAGCAAGTACGGTAGTTTAAGTTGGCAATTGGAGAGAGAGAGAGAGAGAGATATTTCAGGGATTTAAATGAACTAGGAAGTGTTGATTTTACTTATCCTGCTGTGATTGGGAGGGGCAATAGCTCAGCGGTAGAGCTTTGCATGCAGAAAGTCTCAGCTGTGATCCCCACCATCTCCACGTAGGGCTGGGAAAAACTCCTGCCGGAAACCCTGGAGAGCCGCTGCTGCCAGTCTGTGTCGACGGTTCTGGGCTAGGTGGACCAGGGGTCTGACTCAGTGCAAAGCAGCTTCCTTAATCCTTGGATCTGAAGCATAGTTTCTGAAAGCAGGTTCTATGGAAATCAGTGCTAGAACGAAAACAGGCATAACTATGAATCTGTATCTATGATTGGGTTTAGAAAACGCAATAACCCACACTTGGGCCTTTATTTAGACATAGTCGCACAGTACCTGTCACTGTGACAGATGGGATGTGTATGTATGTATGGAGCAACAACAACAAGGGCATATCTATTCCAAGAGCTTCTAGAAATGGCACTGTATCCCATGCCTCTCTGACCAAACTACCGGCAGTGAAAGAGATGGTGCCGTGTGGAAGGATGCCGCACCGGCCCTCACTGTGGCAGGCCTGGCTGCAGGTGCGGCCTGGCACCCAATGAACAAGAACAATCTGGGGCGGGGCACTGGGGACGGGGTGCGGCAGAAGTCCATTCCACCAGGGGTTTCTGTCCCACTGGCTGATGGCCACCGTTGGGTACAATCCCGTATTTAGATCCCACCTTTCCTCCAAGGGGCTCCAGGTTGGATGGCCATGTATCCTACTTTGCAGAGGCCAATCCTCTCCTTGAAGGGCTGTCACAGGACATCTATGAAGGGTATCGTCTATTTGAAGGCATGTCCAGTCCAAACCCAGTTTAAGGAGAGCTGGGAAGGGCCTTGAAGTAGCCCATCCACAGTAAGCGGCACATGGACAAAGCTGACTGAACAGTCCCAACGGGTCAGAAGTATTGCATCTCTATATAAGTTATAGTAATTATTTCTAAATTTGCATCTATTCATATAAATCAGCATATGTAAATGTTATTCAGATCTGTCTTTTCCTGTGTCCCCCCCCTTTTTTTTGACAATTCATGTCTGTTTTTCTGTTTTCTTTTTGTTTTAATTATTATTTTTATTTTGCAGGGCCTAAGTAGCTGCTCTAGCTCAAGGTGGCATATATGATCTCTCCCCGCTTTATCCTTACAACAACCTTTCGAAGTAGGTTAGGCTGAGAGAGTATGGCTGGCCCAAGGTCTCCCTGGTGTTAGACTAACCACTCTAACCACTGCACTGGCTGGACAACATGATAACCCACACTCAAGGCTTGAGTGTGAGTTGTCATTGAACCGTGGGTTGTTGTTGAAATGCATGTTATCGTGTTGTGTGAACATAGCCGCACTAACAAACCATGGTTTGTTAAGCAGGAACAACCAAAATTCATAACCAAACAACAAACCGTGGCTTCTGTTCATGAATTGCCTGTGGGTAACAAAGAACGGTCTGTGAGTGTGGCTGGGTCCAGACAACACAATAAGTTCCATTTCAGTGACAACCCATGGCTCAACAAAAACCCACACACCCCATATTGAACCCTTGGGTTTGGGTTATCATGTTGTATGAACCTAGTCACTGACTCAGACTTACAATGACGGACTAATGAACGAACAAACTCTGGGATCTATCAAGAGACTTTTTTGAATCCTATGATGAGTCCTTCTTCTGGTTTTGAAAGCTTACCCAGTCAGAAAAGGTGGGCAGAGCTCCCTGGCCGTTGCAGGGAAAGGACTGAAAAATTGCCAGTTGCAGAAAGGGAGGCAAATTATAAGTTTTCAAAATTTACGCAGATGAAAGGGAAATGGTTTATTTTTATTTTATTTATTTATTGATTGATATTTATATTTATTTATCACCCATCTGGCCGGCAACTGGCCAGCCTGGGCGATGTACACAAGATAAAAACAGGATAAAATACATTTAAAACGTATAAAATTTTAAAACCATTAGCCCACCCCATATTCCCGCCTGAATAGCCAAGTTTTTAATGAGCGGTGGAAGCTCAGCAGAGAAGGGGCATGGCGGAGGTCACTCGGGTCACTCGGCCACCACCGAAAAGTGGTGTGATTTTGACTAAGTGGTGTGGAGAGCGAATCCACAAAGGAAATTAAACACACTCGCAAACATTGGCAAACAGGTTGCTTGAGAGTGCTATTTCGGGTCTTAGTAAAGAAAGAGGGATGGGTTAGCTTAAATCGACCAGATCTTAAGGCATAGCTGCTTTTACATTCATAATGGTGTGATGAGCAATCACATAATTAACAAAATAAATTCCAGATGGGAAGGGGGCCATTTGCGATTTGCACCACGATGTACAGAGAGGGAAGCTTTAAGCCTTCTCTCCACAACCACAGTCAGTAAAATTGCACGCCCTCCAGGGTGGCGATTAGGAGTGGGGAAAACCATCTCATTAGCATACGTTGGAATTCAATTTTAAACACCCACACAGTGTGATTGCTAATCATGTTGTTAACTTGACAGATAGTTAGGCCCTTAGCTTAGACATTGAGGAAACAGGGAAATAATTTGCCGTCACTCGCATTCTATCTCCCTTCCCGTCTACCTGTCCTGGAATATTGGTGCACCTGGAACTTTAGATCTTGCAACATCTCATTCTCAGATCACCGTGTCCACCAAAGTACTGGCCCAAGGTACAGGCCTCTCAAGGAGGTACAGGATGTCTGTCAATTACGTGATCGGAAAATGTGACTTCCCCTTTGTGGCACGCTGTGCAGAAGATGGAAAAAAACACGAGAAAGAAGTCCCCTTGTATAAGGTTAAAGATAAACAGCAAGTGTGCGCTTGGCTTAGAAATAAAAAAGATGACCCAAATAGGGACATGATAGAGCAGGGCTCTCCAACCTTGGGTCCCCAGATGTTGCTGGACTAGAGCTCCCAGAATCCCTTGCCATTAGCCATGCTGGCTGGGTATGCTGGGAGCTGTAGGCCAGCAACATATGGGCACCCAAGGTTGGAGAGTCCTGTGATAGAGGTTTCTATGCTCACAAAGTAATCATTGGAGAGCATTAACTTGGGGGAGACCTTGGGGAGACGTGATTTGCCCTCATTCAGACTGCTGGAACTCAGGGTCTGCTGAGGCATGACTTCAGTGATGTCAGCTAATAGTGAAATCTGCACTGATACATTATTTCATAACATTGTCACATTCAGAATGGGATCTCTGACTGACTAGTATCACTCTAGGGAAGAAAAAGAAGTCTTAAGAAAGGAACCGTAAAAAGGTGGAAACGGGACTGCATAGGATTGGAGAGAGAGAAAAAAGGGGGGGGGGACACACTTTCTTACAGATAAAAGATTTTTTAAAAAATTGTTTAGTTTTGTGTGGGAAAATTCTTCAGCCAATGCTATCTCCAGACTTGGGAGGAACCCACTTTCCTAGGTGGGCCCATCTGATCCTCACTGCTTGCTGTGTATTTCTTTATTTACAGAATTTATATAGCGTTCCACATCCAACAAGATTACTGAGCCATGAACAAGTAAAAAGGAAAAAAAGTGAAAACTCAGAATAAAAACATTTAAAATCAAGTTATGCCAAAAAACAAACAAACCCCTAACCCCCCAAACTCCCCAAACCTGTGGCTGGCCAATGAGGGAGTGTTTGTTTAAATAAAAATGTCTTCAGCCAGCACTGAAAATGAAGTAATGCCAGTCTCTGCCTGAGATGGAGAGGCAGGAATGTGGAATCCCACAGAGAGGGAGTCTGTGCACTGATGGCGCTCTTCTGAGTGGACCCCAACGAGACCGCAGGCCCATGTGGACCACCGGAAGCCGCTCGCCTGATGCCCTCAGTGACTGGGCGGCTGGAAAGGGACTGTTGTCACTGCCCATCCATTTCCTCTCTCCCTTTGGGCCCAATCCTCACAGAATAAGAGGGAGAAGGCCAGGCAAGCGGAGCTTCTGCTCAGAGGGAACATCCTTCTCCTTGCACCTATAACTGCTCCCTTGCTTAGAGGGGCAGGTGAACAGGCAGCAAGAGCCTGGAGTTGGAGGAACGGGGTGGAGGCTGTCGGTCTTGGCACCGGACGCACTGCTGAGCTCTGTCCCCACAGTCATGCTGGCCCGGAGTTCAGCCCATGCATCAACATGAATACTGTGGAGAAAGCCAACCTAAGCCTCCTTTCTGACACACACACACTCACCAAGGTGGGGGGAAGGAGACCCAAGGGGGGGAGACAGCCAGTCTCCACAGAGACCAAAGGGGACAAACAACATCTGCATAGAATCACCCCAGGGGGGAAGACAGGAAGCATCGCCAGGTTCGTCAATGCTCTTGTATATCAGCCCCATCTACATAAGGTTTGAATACCTCGCCAGAGCAGACACTTCGGCACCCATAAGAAAGGACCATTCAACACCACAGGATGGGACCATTAAGCAAGTGGCTTCAAAGGGACCCCACCCCCACAGGGGGAAGGCGTCACCCCACCTGACCCAAAGACCGCCCCTCAGGGAGGGTGTCAACCCACCTGATTACGGAGGGAGGGGCTACCTGAAACACCAAGGTATAAAACACCCTGCGCAAGGGAACTGAGTTGTTGGACCTGATCAGCAATCTTGCCCCATGCTGGGGGTAAGGGAACGAAGGGATCGGCAACCCCGGGTAGCAGCAACCGGCGTGCTCCAGCTAGCTGAAATCACTGGCCGCTTGGGTTGACCGGACCCCCGAGAAACCAAGCTGAAATCACTCACAAGCCGCTTGGGTAGACCGGACCTCCGCCAGGAACCCAGCTAGCCGCTTGGGTAGACCGGACCTCCGCCGGGAACCCAGCTAGCAGCGTGCGGTTGACCGGGCCTCTGCTGGAGCCCGAGCTGAACTAACTAGCTGAGAGCCCTGAAATCACGGTGTCCTTGAGACTTCTTGCTTGCTACTTTGTACCGTACTGATAAGCTGTATTGCTGGCGTGTGTCTGGGTTGGTGAAGGTGATTTTGTAAATAAACTTGTTTTATAAAAGATACTTTTGTGGCTATAAGTTATCCCTTTGTTCTGGGCTAAGGGTGAGAGTCGCTGGAGACCTCAGAGAAGGCCCGCCCTAAGACTCGCTACCCCCTTAGCATTGAACCCGCGCAGAAGACCAGGTTGTCGGTCTTCCACTTGGTGGCAGAGGTGGGATAACTTATTAGCACAGAATATCTCCCAGACCCAAAGTAGCAAGAGCCTAAGGATCACCATGGGAGACCCAGAGCCTGATGGAGCGACTGTGGGAGCCGAGTCACGGCGGCCCCTGCCCACAACCCCCATCACCCTGGGGTTGGCGGCACAAATCCAGCAGACGGAGCTGCAGAGGGAGCTGCTGGTGAGTCTGGCCCAGGGTGCCCGACCCAGGGGCCGCCCTATCCCAGTTCCGACAGATGGGAGAGAGGATGTGGTGACCGAGGACCCCGCTCCTCTGGAGCCTCTGGAGCCCCTGGAGCCCCTCGAGCTTCCCTCAGAATGGATGGCACACGAGCGGGAGAGGATGGCCCACGAGCACGAAATGATCCGGATGCAGATGGAGTTGGCCAAGCTGCTGCTCGAGGCGGGGAAAACTCCTCCGACTGTCCCCTCCGCTCCTCCCCCTCCGTCGTGGGACCGCAAGGCGTTCCCCTACTACAAGCCAGGGCAGGATGTCCTGATGTTTTTCTACATTTTCGAAATGGCGTGCCAGGAGCAGCGGGTCCCCGACAACTTGCGGTTGTCCGCCCTGCAAACCCAGGTCAGTGGAGACCTGGCTGACCTCCTCGGGGCTCATCTGCGGAAGACCCCGGCAAGCTACGAGGCGTTCAAGGCAGCGGTCAGGCAACACTTCGCCCTCACCGCCGAACATTGCCGGTGGAGATTTCGAGAGGGTAGACCTTCCCCCGGGACCACCCACGTGGCATGGGCAGCCCAGGTGATGCACGTCTGCGAGTCCTGGGTGGAGGCTTCCCGGGCCTCCACCCTGAAAGAAGTTGTCGAGCTGATCGCCATGCAGCAGTTCTTCTCCACCATCCCGAAGGAGCTGGCCGCTGTCGTGAGAGATCAGAAGCCCCATACCTGTGAGGCGGCGGGGATCATGGCCGACGAGATGGGGCTATACCAGACGGCCCCATCCACCAAGGGAAGCTTCGCGGCCGTGGCCGAGAAGAACCCGGAGCCAGAAAAGGGCCTGCCCCGACGGCGCGGGGAAGCCCCTCGGACCAAGGGGAACCAAAGCCCTCGGTCTGGGGCGTACTTCCACTGTAACGAGATGGGACACCTGCGGCGAGATTGCCCCAAGCTCCAACCCA
This sequence comes from Shinisaurus crocodilurus, assembly GCA_021292165.1. Taxonomy (NCBI): domain Eukaryota; kingdom Metazoa; phylum Chordata; class Lepidosauria; order Squamata; family Shinisauridae; genus Shinisaurus; species Shinisaurus crocodilurus. The sequence continues at coordinate 22,869 of JAHFWL010000297.1, read as the reverse complement.
AGAACCGGGATGCCCGTCCCTCGCCGGGGAAAGTAGGACGCGTAGCGGGTGCTGCAGCCGCTCAGGACGACGACAGCGACGACGAGCGACGGTCGGTCCTCTCCCTCCATGCAAGCATCCCCGAGGATCGCGGTGCCGAGGAGGATCTCCAAGAGTGGGATCCCTACCATCCCGGACCCCGTGCATCGCTGTATCACATCGCCTCCCCAGACCAGCTGAGATAGAGCCGCAAGCAATTCTGTGAGTCCATCTATATCAATAATGTTCCCAGGGTGGGGTATAGAGACACTGGGGCAGATGTAACGGCTCTGCCCCGGGACCGCTTAGAGAGGTTCCAACTTTTGTCAGGACGTACGTGTACGATCAAACCCTATAACTCCCCCGACATCACCGTCCCCATCGCCCGGGTCAGGATCAAGTACCAGGGGTGGGAAAGAGAGATAGACGTAATCATCCATCGCCAAAAGGAGTAGGGCATCATCATTGGGAACGACCTCGCGTTCCGGGTGGCCAAAGCTAAGATGGGGGTCATCACCCGGGGACAGGCAAGGCGAGAGGGGCCGCCCGTAACTGCACCGGTCCCAAAGCCTAAGCCTGTGCCCCCTCCACCACCCAGGGTGACCCCATCCCCTGCGGGGCACCCCGGGGAAAACCAGGCCATAGCGGAGCCCCCGAAGAACGAAGGGTTTGCCCAGATGGCTAAAGACTTTGGGACACAAGACCAATTCAAGGAAGCCCAGCGACTGGACTCGTCCTTGCGAGAGTGTCGCGCTCTGGCCAACCAAGACCCCGGGGTATCCCTTGCCACCAAAAGATTTGTCTGGGACAATAGAACTTTGTACCGGGAGTTCGAGCCAAAGGGGGAAGTGGCACCGGGGTGCAAGCAAAAGCAACTGGTGGTTCCCCAACGGTACCGCCGCGCCGTGTTGCACCTCGCCCACGACGTGGCATGGGGAGGACACCTGGGGCAGAAGCGGACCCAAGCTCGAATCACAGAGGGGTTCTACTGGCCCATGATCGTCTCCGACATTAAGGCTTACTGTCGGTCCTGCGATGTAGGACACAATCGCGATCACCGAAGAGCTCCCCTTCAGCCTTTTCCGGTGGTGGGGATCCCTTTTGAACAGATTGCTATGGACATAGTGGGTCCCCTGAACCCGCCCACCAAGACGGGGAAAAAGTTTGTACTGACGGTAGTGGACTTTGCCACCCACTACGCGGAGGCTTTTGCGCTAGCCTCCATCTCTGCAGCTAGCCTGGCTAAGACTCTGCTCTCTCTCTTTGCCCGCTTAGGAATGCCTCGCACGGTCGTGTCGGACTGCGGCACCGGGTTCATGTCTAAACTGTTTCCAGAAGATGTGGGACCTGGGGGGGGGTTTGACCATGTAACTTCGGTGCCTTACCACCACGAGACCAACGGACTGGTTGAACGCTTCAACCAGACTTTGGGGTAAATGATCCGGGCGTACGCTAGCCGTCACCCGGGAACTTGGGACCAAGCCCTACCCTACCTCCTCTTTGCCTACCGAGATGCTCTGCAGGAAAGCCTTGGGTTTTCCCCGAATGAACTGATGTTTGGCAGAGAACTACGGGGGCCCTTGGCTTTGTTGCGGGAGGAGTGGGAGGGGGCTGCCGGCAGTTCGCCCGTGCCGGTTCACACTTTTCTGCGGCGGCTACGGGACACCCTCCACAGCGTTCGAGAAGCCTCCCAACAGCATCTGAAGGCAGCCCAGCAGCGGCAAAAGGAGCTGTATGATAAAACCGCAGTAGCCCGGACTTTTGAGGTGGGTGATAAAGTGTTGGTTCTGCGTACCCTCAAAACGGACAAGCTGTGTCTTAAGTGGGAGGGTCCGGGGACTGTAGTTGAGAAACTTGGACCAGTCAACTACAAAATACTCTTTGCTGGGACTCCTGGAAAATGTAAAGTGTTTCATGTGAATATGTTGAAATTGTATGTAAACCGAGGTGCGGGACTGGGCTGTGTGAAAGAACATAATGATAAAGATTTCGCTGATAGAGATCTGTTGAGAGAATAGAAGAATAGTAGGAGAATAGAAGAAATCTCACTGTAACCCGCCCTGTCCGAGGCTCAGCGAGAGCAAATGAAGCGGGTGCTGGATGAATTTGGGACCATGTTCTCAGACCGCCCCGGGCGGACCCCACTCATCCAGCACACCATTCAAACGGGTGACAGCCCCCCTCTGCAATCTCTGCCATACCGGGCGGTAGGACCCCACGCTCAGGTCATTGCTGAGGAAGTCAAAGCCATGTTAGACCTAGGGGTGATCGTTCCTAGTTCTAGCCCATGGTCCTCCCCGATTGTCCTGGTGGCCTAAAAAGGATGGGGGGGGTGCGGTTCTGTGTAGACTATAGGAAAATCAACAAGGTGACCGTCCCTGACCCCTACCCCATCCCCAACATGGATGGCTTGCTGGAGAAGCTAGGGAGGGCCAAGTACATTACCACCCTAGACCTCACCAAGGGCTACTGGCAAGTTCCGCTAGATGCGGATGCTGCTCTCAAGTCTGCCTTTGTCACACACCTGGGTTTATTCCAGTTCACCACTCTTCCCTTCAGAGTCCGGAACGGTCCGGCAACCTTCAGAGGCTGGTGAATGGAATGCTGAACGGGCTGGGAGAATTTGCCTGTGCCTATCTAGATGACATAGCTATCTTTAGCTCCACTTGGGAGCAGCATCTGCAGCATGTCCGGCAGGTCTTCCAGCGGATCCGGGACACTGGGTTGACAGTGAAAGCAAAGAAGTGCCAGGTGGGGCTAGGGGAGGTTGAGTACCTTGGACATCGGGTCGGAGGGGGGAGCATCAAACCCATGGAAGCTAAGATCGAGTTGGTTCAGAAATGGCCCCAACCCGCAACCAAAAAACAGGTGCAGGCTTTTCTGGGACTTGCAGGGTACTATCGGAAGTTTGTGCCACACTTCAGTCAGCTAGCAGCCCCTCTGACTGATCTTTGTAAGAAGCGCCAACTGAACAGGGTCCAGTGGACCGTGGCTTGCCAGACCGCTTTCGACAGGTTAAAAGCCTGCCTCACGGCAGCTCCCATTCTGCAAGCCCCAGACTTCGAATCCCCCTTCGTTCTACAGACAGATGCCTCTGAGGCCGGGATGGGGGAGGTGCTGTTACAGGAGAAAGTGGGAAAAGGGCTGCGCCCCGTTGCATACCTGAGCAAGAAGCTCCTGCCCAGAGAACGTAGTCTTGCCACCATTGAGAAGGAGTGCCTGGCCGTGGTGTGGGCCATCACCAAGTTGTGCCCCTACCTCTGGGAGAGATGGTTCCGCCTGCAGACTGACCATTCCCCCCTGTGCTGGTTAGATAGAGTCAAGGGCAACAACCAAAAACTCCTACGGTAGAGTCTGGCGTTGCAAGACATTGACTTCGAAATTGAGCACATCAAGGGTAAGGACAATGTCTTGGCTGATGCACTCTCCTGGGCTTTCTCAGGTGATGGGCAAGTCGATGAGAAATTGGGGTGTGGGACCCCAATGCCATCTTTTCCCCGGAGGGGAGATGTGGAGAAAGCCAACCTAAGCCCCCTTTCTGACACACACACACTCACCAAGGTGGGGGGAAAGAGACCCAGGGGGGGAGACAGCCAGTCTCCACAGAGACCAAAGGGGACAAACAACATCTGCATAGAATCACCCCAGGGGGGAAGACAGGAAGCATCGCCAGGTTCGTCAATGCTCTCGTATATCAGCCCCATCTACATAAGACTTGAATACCTCGCCAGAGCAGACACTTCGGCACCCATAAGAAAAGACCATTCAACACCACAAGATGAGACCATTAAGCAAGTGGCTTCAAAGGGACCCCACCCCACAGGGGGAAGGCGTCACCCCACCTGACCCAAAAGGCCGCCCCTCAGGGAGGGTGGCAACCCACCTGATTGGCAACCCACCTGATTACAGAGGGAGGGGCTACCTGAAACCCAAGGTATAAAACACCCTGCGCAAGGGAACTGAGTTGTTGGACCTGATCAGCAATCTAGCCCCATGTTTGGGGTAAGAGAACGAAGGGATCGGCAACCCCGGGTAGCAGCACCCGGCATGCTCCAGCTAGCTGAAATCACTGGCCGCTTGGGTTGACCAGATCCAGCGGATCCGGGACGCTGGGTTGACAGGACCCCCGAGAAACCAAGCTGAAATCACTCACAAGCCGCTTAGGTAGACCGGACCTCCGCCGGGAACCCAGCTAGCCGCTTGGGTAGACCTGGACCTCCGCCGGGAACCCAGCTAGCAGCATGCGGTTGACCGGGCCTCTGCTGGAGCCCGAGCTGAACTAACTAGCTGAGAGCCCTGAAATCACAGTGTCCTTGAGACTTCTTGCTTGCTACTTTGTACCGTACTGATAAGCTGTATTGCTGGCGTGTGCCTGAGTGGTGAAAGTGATTTTGTAAATAAACTTGTTTTATAAAAGATACTTTTGTGACTATAAGTTATCCCTTTGTTCTAGGCTAAAGTGATAGTCGCTGAAGACCTCAGAGAAGGCCCGCCCTAAGACTTGCTACCCCCTTAGCATTGAACCCGCGCAGAAGACCAGGTTGTCGGTCTTCCACTAATACCCCCTATGAGAATGAACACAGGCGGACTTTCCCAGGAGCATGGTTTTCTCCTGTTTTATCTCCACCATAACTATATAGGGCTGATGCAAGGCGGAGAAGTAAGAACTTCCTGACTGAGAAGGGAACACGACATGGAACCCTACCTCACAGGGTTGTTGTGAGGATAAAATGGAGAGGAGGATTATGTAAGCCTCCTTGGGTTCCTTTCAGGAAAAGAGGCGGGGTATAAATATAATAAATAAATAAATAAATAGAACCCCCCTTTCAAAACGGAACACATCGGCCACTAAATGATGGACTTGGTCCATCTTGGTTGGGATGCTGGGCCGGTGCTACCATTAGGCCAACGAGGCAGCTGCCTAGGGCGCAGGGCTAAAGGGGGTGCCAGGAGCATAGGGCTGGAGGGAGGGAGGGCTCAAGTGGGAGGGGGCGCGCTAAATATCTGATCTTGCCTAGGGCACCAAACTGCCTTGCACTGGCCCTGTTGGGATGCCCCCCAAAATAACTCCACTATTCCTGGGTTCATTTTAAATATTTATATCCTACCTCCAAGGAGGCAGAGGATAAACGAGAATGAATACATAATAGCAAGTAAGAAGATTCAGTTAAAAGGCAGCGGTGATTTATGATGGCTATGGAGGGGTGTGTGTGTCTGCAGTGATGGAGAATGCCCACTCCTCAGGCTGCATTCAATAGTAGCAATTTAAACTACTGTTGCAGTTTCAGATAATGTAAAGGCAATCAGAAAGAGAAACTTGCTGTTGGATTAGGATCACAGAATGCTGCCTTATACTGAGTCAGGCCATTGGTCCCTCTAGCCCAGTATTGTCGACACTGACTGGCAGCAACTCTCCAGGGTTCAGGCAGGATTCTTTCCTAGCCCTACCTGGAGGCCGGGGATCGAACTTGGGACCCTCTGCTTGCAAAGCAGGTGCTCTCTCCCGCTGAGCTAAGGTCCTTCCCTACAGCACCTGGTATTCCAAGGTGGTCACCCACACAAGTACTAACCAGGCCCGACCATGCTTAGCTTCTGAGATCAGACGAGACTGGGCTGTTCAGGGCCGTTCAGATGATTATTACAAGCCAAGATGCTCCATGCAAGTGCTTGAAGTTCATAGGATGCAGGCCAGAAACTTGGATAAATGGATTCTTCTTCTTTTGCTTGGCATGCCGTGATCCAGCAATACTGAACATACCATCCAGCCAGATTTAAGAGGCAACGGAACCAGGGGTTCAGTTCAGGGGAACTTCTACACAGTGTTACGACAGATAGTTCTGGGCGCTAGATTCCCTCTAACCCCACACTCTTACGAAAGGTTTAGGATCTTTGGCTGGGGTTAGGGGGGAATATGCGCTTTGCTACTTTTACACTTAAACAAACCTATACACACACACACAGACTCTAGAAACAAAAGGATGGCTTTATTGAAGAAGAGAATACAGGGAAGGTACAGCGTCTTACTTGTTGGTAAAGCAAACCTAGTGATGTCAGGCAGCAATATATCCTTACGCTATGGTTCAAACACACCCTGTATTCTGGAGAGGAGAAAGAGTCCCTTTTGCCCTGACAAGCCTGAATAGGAAAAAGAGATGGGGGGAGAGATTCCCCGCCTAGAAGGATAGAAAAGCAAAGTCCCGGCTACTACCTGTCCGCTGGGATGAGGTTTCAGCTGTAGCCCCGCAGTCCACGTTCCAAGGTGACCCCCTCAGCTCTCTCTCGCGACACCCCTTGCTAAAACCTCTTGGTTCTTATAGTCTCCTTCCCACCTTTTTGGAGAAATGAGAGCAGTGGGGGCAGTCTTTGCCCCACGGATGTCTTCAAATTCTGCTAACAACCTTACTCTTTATGTTTTGATGACTCATGATGGGTGTACTTAGGAAAGCAAAGGTTTGGGTCTTCCTGCTGATGGGACAGTTTTTGGAGTAAGCTTCTGGTGGTATTCGCCCAGTGGGTGGGGGGAGGGATGAGCCATATCTTTTCAGGAGAAATCCTCCTGTGTTTTAGGCGATATGCAATATTCAGGTCTTAATCAATGCAAGCCTGCCACTCCTTTGCCTATGCATGCCTCTAGCCTTCACTCACTCTTCCATTCAAGCCTTTGGTCATGACCTTTCGCCTTCCGCCCTGCTGGGGAGGTGGGCAGGCTGCTTCTTTCTCTCCCGAACCCTTGCTTACCCAACGCTTCTTATGAGGGCTGTGGACTTCCTTTCGGAGGTGTAGCCATAACCAAATGATCAGAACTATATCTCATCTTAACAACGGAGGGCTCCTCGTGGACCAATCTGAAAGCATCGGTGTAGCAATTCCACCCCACCTCCCAGCCCCAAAGCCGGAAATGGACTGCATGAGTGGTGGGGAACATGGGAGGGTTACAAGTGGAAGACTTTTTCATGCATACCCCCTGTAAAATTCCAGGAATGATGCAAGGTGATAGCACAAATAAAAGCCTAGTCTCGAACCATCTCTAGGACTTCATTGCAGTGCTGCTGACTGACGGTTTTGCTTAATTCTATTTAGCATTAACACATCAGCAGAGAACAGAACAGATGCGAACAAGATGCGAATGACTGTACAAGATAAATCCTACGAGGAATATCCAGCCAAATGATTAGGTATGCTGAATGTTCTGTTCGAATGTTTAAAAGGAAAGTTACAGGAACTGCCTGACTACCCTTTGTATGTATGCCGATCTGACGCATTACTGTCCATTTCAATATCCACCAAACCTCTATAAATGCTGGGAACCTTCCCGTTTTATCCATATTCACCATCACTTCGCCTGAGATCCGTTGTCCCTCAGCAGCCTTGGGATCACAGAGAAAGCATCCGTCATGAAGTTTTTCTACCTTCTCCTGGCTCTGGCTGCCATGCTCTACTCCGTTTCTGCAAGTAAGCAAGTCATTTTATGTTGGTGATTGGAAAAAAGAAAGAAAGAAGGAAAGGGAGAGATTTCAGGGATTTCAATGAATGAGAAAGCATGTGCTTGATTTACGTCTGCAATCTGCTCTGATGCTAAGCATAGTTACTGAAAGCAGGTCCATTGACAACCAAAGGAAACACTGGTTGGGTTCGGACAACATGATGACCTACACGTTTAAGCCACACAGTCTGTGTTGTTGTGGAAACACAGCGTTCGCTGTTCTCCTCCTCTGCTCTCCTTTCCCTTCGCTCCTCCCATGGGTATCCCAGGGCACATTGTGGCAGGATCGACTTACCTCCCCCTTCCCTGGAGCAATTGTGAGCAATTTTGGCTTGCCTCTGCTTTTTTTTACAGTTTACCCTTTTTTCAGGAGATCACATAAGTGGCTTAACCACCGGCTTTCGAGATCCCTGTTTTGACAGCTACTGAAAGCCCTTTCAAAGTGCCCAGGTGGCACCTTGTAATGTCTGGCCATGGTTGTCAAACATCTTTTTTAAAAAAATTTTTTGCCCCCCCTCCCAATGTTTGCAAATATTTGTGAACATTATTTTTTAAATTTATTTTTAGCCGGGCTTGTGCAACTGAGGACATCTGCAGTTGTGCAGGTGTGAAAATGGGGGAGCCTCAGGCAGGCAAGATGCAGGGTGGTACCTGTTGATGAAGTGTTGATTGACTCAGAGAGGCTGCAGGTAAGTCTATTTTCCCCTTTGGTTACTCTTAACAGCTGTCAAAAGGTGAGCTGTCAAGGGTAACCAAAGGCTCAAGTAATCTTGGCTCACAAAAATGGGATGGTGAGGTTTACTCCCCCTTCTTGGCAAGATCTTCATCTTCCCCCCCCCCCCCTTTTTCTTTTTGGACTCATCTGTCCTAAGGGTGCCCTCACCTTTGCACTTATTCCTGAGAATCTACCTGCTTGGGAACATGCAGAAGTTTGAGTAACCCCATCTAGGAAAAGTAGTTAAGTTGTCAAGGGTAAAGCTCCCTTTTAAAGTGGGATTTAGAAAGGGTTAAAACATTTTTTTACAGGGAACTTTGCAGGTATATAGTGTCTATATACCTGGCCAATTTCCTGTCTACTGTTTTTATCCCTTTTCATTTTCATTTTATGAATTTTATTTTATTTCATACAAACACAAAAACACATATATAACAAACAATATACACAATTAAAAAGGACTTCCAGTCTTCTCCACAGCTTAAGCAACCACAGTTATTCTTACAACATTTTCTGTTAACAAAACCTCACTTTCAGTTACGGCAAACCAAAAACAAAAAATCCCAAAGTAGGACAGAAGTAATCTTACCCCCCCCAAATATAAATCAACATTTCAATCCAGTTTAAAATCCCATTATTAAGAATATTAAGAATCCCTCTCTAGTATAATACATTTACTCACTGTTTCTTTCCATAAACCACTTCACTTTTAATTTTATAGATATCATTTTTTTTATAAAGAAAAGTTTGAAAATTAAAAAAATAAGTAACAGCTAACAAAGCAACAGAAGCACATAAGCCTATGCTATATTTCATCTAGACTCAATACATTTTTACCAATAATCAACCACCTCAGACTGGAGGAGTTCTCCTTTCTCTCAAAGGGGTCCCTCTCACTAGCCCCTTTAGGTTCAGGTCTATATATATTTTCTTTGGATCACTATCAGCAATCCATTTAGGTTTATCCCATTTGGATTTCTCCCACCAATCCATTTGGGACGCTGAACCCTCTTACTTCTTACATAAGAACCACCCCCATCCCCCAATATGCAGCAATTATCATAATATAAGTCCAACCATTTATTCCATCAAATAATCAGCAAACCATTTTTATCCTAACACAGGTCAAGCCATTTATCCCATCCAATAATCAGCAAATCATTTTCCCTGATCAAATACAATATTCACGATATGCATTGCATCTTCTTCAGGCCTTAAATGTTTAAAGTCCATACAAATCATATAGGCAATCTCTTTACCTGAATAATTCAATAAACAACAACCTTTTATCTTTTTCCCAGTCAAAACAAAATCAGATTTAAAAAAAAATTATTTTCCTCTGTCAAATGGGTAATCATTAAGTTCCAGATTCTGAACAAAAAACAAAGCAAGCCTGCTCTGGGGATCTTGCTCACCAGCTTCATGAATCTTCTCAGGCACATTCAATCCAATCAAGACTTCAAAGCCTCTGTGAATCTCAGCATTCGCCATCTTGGGTTTTAAAAACTGCGTCATAACTTTTCTCCGAGCATTCTCCTTAAACAAATTCATTCCAGTTAAAACTTCAATGCCTCTGTGAGTTTCTGGAAAGTCTCCAACCTCCTTAATTACTTCTTTCTCATCCTGTGAAATGTCCAATTCCCGTCTTTTTTTTAATTAAGTCCACTTCAAAGTTTACATCCCAACCTTGGATTCTTCTTTCCAGTTTATTTAGAATATTGTTTTCCAACTTTTTCCAGAGCAACATAAATGCTGAAGTCATATTGCCCTTGTACTTCCAAAATTCCACTGCACACAAAAGAATTATAGCCCTCCTTCCGGTTATCACTTCTTATCTTCTTTGCCTCCCAGATAGACCCACATTCAACTTACAGTTAATTCTAATTCCTACTGTGCTGTAGAAAGATTCCAAATCAGCCAGTCCAGATATAATCCATCATTTTGGAAGCGAACACGTACACCTCTAATGATCGGTAAAAGCCGGTCTCCTGTCCTGAATACAGTGCCGTTTTCCCCACCTCAGGTCATAAGCCACAAATCTGTCCGTCAAAAGGCAAACAGAAAGCAATTTATAACCCTGCGAGATATTGTGGGGGGTAACATCAAATCTTAGCTTCTATCAGAAGTAGACTCCCCAGTCAGAATTTCTCCGGCCAGGAACGCTGTATCAGCTGTCTCACAGAAATTCTGTGCGACTTCAAGGCTCCATGTTCACCCGCAAGTCATGTTTCAATTTTGACAGCCGTATTTGTTTTTGACAGCTGTCAAAAGTGAAGCTCCCTCTTTAAAAGGGGGAGAAAAGCCACAGAGAGCCAATATTGACTCATGAATCAAGGTGGGGAGTGGGGGAGAAAGTCAGTCCTGCCCCGGTGTCCCCTGGGATACCCGTGGGAGGACTGAAGGAGAGGGAGTGGGGAAGAGGGGAAGAACACCCCACAGTGACCCAGTCATCTGTCAGGTGAACCATGGGTTGTTCCCACAATAACCCACACTGCGTGGCTTATACCCCAGTGTGGCCTGTCGTGTCAGGCGAACCCGCCCATTCTTTTACATCCATATCGAGCAGCTAGCTCTTGATCACATTTTTACTCTACAGTGGGCACAGGGTACCAATCTGGATTGGGAGCCAAGCTCAAAGTACATGCTTGGCATATGGGGCACAACAGGTCCGTGGTGCAAATCCGGTTCACCTGGGGGTCCCAATACTGCCTTCGGTGGTTCCGTGAAGCCCTTCCCTGGAGCGCTGGTCTTTGGTAGTTTTCTGGCTTTTGTGCCTTCTGCCCGTCCCACCAGTCCTCTGCCATTCTAAAAAAATTGAAATTACTGGCAGTAAGGACATGGGCAGTGCCATCCTATGAGGGTGCCCAGAACCCTCCAAAGCTGGAGAATTGCGGGCATCCAATTAAGGGCGGGAAGAGAGCGGAGGATAGGTCTCACTCCTTCCACCCTCAAAAACATCTAGAATGCCGATTTTGGCCCTCTAAATGTTTCTCCGCTCCACCTCCGGAGGAGAGGCTGAGGCACCACCTGGATACCCCGTAAGAGAGCGGTGTCTCGCCCCTCCCCCTGCCCCCAGGAACGCCCCCCCAAGGTGGAACCAAGCATGGTCTTCCGTGCTTGGTTTCCCTCTGGCGCAGAAAGAACCGTGCAGGCACCAATGTGGGTGGGTGGGGGGGCATTCCGATGCACTGCTACCTCGGAAAGGATTTCCAAGTTCGCAGCGCCTTCTATGCCTCTTCCTTTGTCCCTCCAGAAAAGTCCAGAGGGGCATAGAACTGCACCCTAGCCCACCGAGACACATTAGGTGCTGATATTTTTGATATTCCCCACTACCTTTTTGCTATATGGAATGTGTCTGCGGGGAAAGATAGAATTATTACACAAAGAAATATACAAAGTCCAATGAAACATGTGACAATGGACTTCTCTACGCAAGGCTTTTATCGAGGCTTCTGCTTCCATTTTCTTTGCAGGATTAAGATCAGGTCCTTTAAAAGTGGTTTTTTTCTGGGGGGTTTTCTTCTCTGCCTTGTTCTTTCTGTGCCTATATATTCCATTGCACAACCACGAGGTGGCACTGTGGTATAGCTGTGTGATATAGAAGAATGCGAAAATGCACCAGCTTCTCATAGCGCCTTATTGTGAGCATAGTTAATAGGACTGCACTTCCCTTACCCTAAAAAAAAAAAAGCCACAAAATAGCTGAAAACACAGGAGATGCCCTGGGAGGATGACAACGTTGTGTTAAGGTCCTGCAGATGACTGTGAGTGAAGAATCACGAGGGCACAATAAATGCCTTGTGTAGGGAAGCCCAATGTTGATCAGACTGATCAGTCGAATCTGAACTTTTCCTTCGGTGTACATAGTTCTAACAAGTGGTCAGTTCCCCCAGCCTCCTTCCAGGACAAGAACCCACTGGGCTCTTGAGATAAACTGGGCTGGAGCCATATAGGTTTTAAAGGTCAGAACCAAAACCTTGAATTCGGCTTGGCAAACAACTGATAACCTGTGCAGCTCCTTAAGCACCGGAGTGGTGTGATCACGTCGGCGGCTGCCTTTAATGAGGTGAGCCGCTGTGTTCTGTACCAGCTGTAACTTCTGAACCGTCTTCCAGGGTAACCCCACATAGAGCGCATTACAGTAGTCTAGGCAAGAGGAGACCAAGGCATGAACCACTGATGGGAGCAGATGATTTTTAGCCACACTTGTGCAACTGCGGACGTCTGCAGTTGCACAGGTGTGAAAATGGTGCCTCGGGTGGCCAAGAGGCAGGGTGGTACTGTTGCCAAAGTCCAGCAGCTACTCACCTTTGGTATTGATCCAGAGAGGCTGCAGGCACTTTTATTTTCCCATTTGGTTACTCTTGACAGCTGTCAAAAGGCGAGCTGTCAAGGGTAACCAAAGGCTGGAGTAATCTTGGCTCACAAAAATGGGATGATGAGATTTACAACCTCTTTGTGGAAAGATCGTCATCTTTTTTTTCTTTTTCTTTTGGTCTCATTCTGTCCCAAGGGTGCCTTCACTTTAGCACTTATTCCTGAGATTCCACCTGCTCAGGAACATGCAAACGTGTGAGCAACCCCATCTACCGAATTGTAGTTACTTTTGACAACTGTCAAGGTAAAAGGACCCTCTCTAAAGTGCTATTTAGAAAGCAGTATTATTATTTAATTTACAGGGACCTATGCAGGTAGATAGAATCTATATACCTGTCCAATTTCTTGTCAGTTTTAAAAACCCTTTCTAAATCCCACTTTAAAAGGGAGCTTCACTTTTGAGAGGTGTAATTGTTTCTGACAGCTGTCCAAAGTGAAGCTCCCTTTTTAAATAGGAAAAAAGCTGCAGTGAGCCAAAATTGGCTCACGATCACAGGAGGGAGTGGGGGAGACAAGTCGGTCCTGCTGTGGTGTCGCCTGGGATACCTGGGGGAGAGAACAGAGGGGGAGCGGGTGGGGGAGAGAGGGAGAAAAACCCACAGTGAACCCGACCATTTGTCGGGTGCACCAACGGGTTGTTCCCATAACGACCCACACTGTGTGGCTTATACCCCAGTTGTGGGTTGTCGTGTCCTGCAAACCCACCTATTATTTCAATCCATATCTAGCCACTATGTCTTGTTCTCATTTTACGCTACAGTAGGGCCGTAGGCCACTACTCTGGATTGGGTCCCCTAGCTCCATGTACATGGGCATATGGAGGGCAGCACCTCAGGTCCATGGTGCAAATCTGGTTCACCTGGGGTCCCGATACAAACAAACCTGTGGGGGTTCGTGTCTCCTTTCCCGAGAACACTGATCTTTAATAGTTTAATGGAATTGTGCATTCTCCGTCGGCCCCCTTCCCCGCCATTCTAAAAAGCTGAAAGTGCAGTCTGTAAGCACATTAAGCTAAAATATGCTGGCATGTTTTTTTACATTTTTGCCTCCATCTCGTTTGCCTTTTTCTCTGGAAATGCAGCCCCTGGGACCATGCCCAAAATTGGATTCAGCCCTTGCACTGAAAGAGGTTTGACACCCCTTGGCTAGATGAACAAAAAGCCCGAGTTGGTATTTGGATGCTTCCTAAGTCTTGCTGTATGGAATACAGTAATACCTTGGATTTCAAGTAACTTTGTCTGAGAGCGTTTTGCAAGACAAGCAATTAAAAAAAATTTTTTTTTACTTGAATGAGGAAGGTCTTGCAAGACAAGGCAGGGATGTAACCGCTCGCTCGAGCAGGCGTAGCGGGCCGAAATCAGCCCGCTCATGCCCGCCAGAGACTCGCTTTGATATAAGAGTGTTTTGGATTACAAGCACGGTTCCAGAACGAATTATGCTTGCAATCCAAGGTATTACTGTATGTCTGGGGGAAAAGAAAGCGTATACAACAAAGTCCAATGAAACATGTGACCAATGGACTTATCTACACGAGGCTTTTAACCTGCCACTTACCAAGGCTTCTGCTTCCATTTTCCTTGCAGCATTAAGAGCAGGTCTTTTACACGTGGTTCTTCCCAGGGGTTTTTCTTTCTCCGCCTTGTTCTTTCTCTACCTATATATCCCATTGCACAACCACAAGGTGGCACTGTGGTCTAGCTGTGATATAGAAGAATTGCGGAAAATACACCAGCTTTCTCTTAGCGCTTTATTGTGAGCTTAATTAATAGGACTGCACTTCCCTCACTCTAAAAAAAAAAAAAAGGCATGAAAGTAGCTGAAAAACCCAGGAGAGGCCCTGGACCATGACGACATTGTGTAAAGGCCCCGCAAACTACCATGAGTGGGGAATCATGAGCACACAATAATGCCTCGTGTAGAGAAGCCAGTCTTGAACAGAGTGTCAATCAAATCAGAACTTTTCCTTCTGTGTACATCGTTCTAAACTTGTGGCCAGTTACCCTCCGTTCCAGGACAAGATCCCATTAACAAGCAAGCAAAATCTCTGTTTCTTTCATGCAGGACAGGCTGCGGTTTGTCGAAGTCTGGGAGGCCTCTGCATTTATGGAACTGGATACTACTGCTCCCACAGAATAAGAGTTAGAGTCGACTGTGATCCTGACATGACGTGCTGCCTCTTACTCAGACGCAGATACACATGAGTAAATGCTCATTAATAACCTGGATTTCCTGATAAAATCGTTGGATCTTCACCTTTGCTTGAAGAAGTAAAGAGGGCTGCATTTATGCGGAGATAAACATGCATAAAAAGTGTGACCCACTCATTAAATACAGGTTAAAAAATGCACTTGAAATCCTCTTTTCAGCTGTCTTGTTTCAAATAGCATTGTTGGGTGTTCCTGGTGTTTTGTTTTCTGCTCAGGTCTGAAGCTTTATCCAGCCCTTTGATTTAAACAATTCTCTTCAGGTGCAGGAAGGAAGGAGGAGGAAAATCGTGGTGGTTCAATCAGAGAAGCAAAGCCCCATTTTGTTCTTCTTGATCCAGTCACCTGGAAACACACACACACACACACAGACACCACAAGAAAGAAGAGCTGCCCATTTCATAGTCGTTGTGATCGGGCACCAGCAGCATACCTACCCCAGTATCCAATGCTGGAAGCCCACCGAGACACATTAGGTGCCACCAGTGGGAATGAGCACCACCAGTGCAACGGGAAGTGAGCACTTCCTACAGGAACCCAGGAAACTAGCCCAAACCAGCATTTCTGGACTGGGACAGCTCAGCGGAGCTTTTTGTCTGTGAGCTCTGCTGGTTTGTTGTTCCATTTTGGAAATGCTAGCTTCGGCTAGTTTACAGTTGCTGTAGAAAGTGCTAGATTCCCGTTGCATTGGTGCTGATTCCTGCCAGTCCAAGGGTGGGATTGGATACTGCCCAAGGGTGCCCTGAAGAGATGGTTTCCTTGTGGTGCTGCCTACTGACATTTCTCAAACACTCTATCTTTCAAATAGAGGGAAATTCAGGGCCATTTTGAGAGATTACTGAAAAATCCATGTATTTACCATCTACACGTCAGCAGAAACAAAAAAAAAAGGTCACAGGGCTCTCTTGCTATATGATGAGAACGGCTGTGCAAGGCAAATCCTACAAGGAATACCGACCAAAGGATCCAGATATGCTTCGTGTAGGGCGGGGAGCAGAATGCGGAGATCTGAAATCGGGTTCAGCTGCCTGCCTGCACTGCTACATGGGCCAATCTGACCCGTGGTTTGCATGACAGTATACAGCTCCGCTCCATAAACACTCGTCGGAACCTGCACAGTTGCATCATCCCTTTGCCTTAGAGCCGCTTCTTCTGTCCGCTTGGCATCTCAGAGGAAGCATCTGCCAAGACTTTTCTGTACTTTCTCTTTGCTCTGGTTGTCCTGCTACACAACATTACAGCACTGTAAGCAAGTACGGTAGTTTAAGTTGGCAATTGAGAGAGAGAGAGGAGAGAGAGAGAGAGAGAGAGAGAGATTTCAGGGATTTAAATGAACTAGGAAGTGTTGATTTTACTTATCCTGCTGCGATTGGGAGGGGCAATAGCTCAGCGGTAGGGCTTTGCATGCAGAAAGTCTCAGCTGTGATCCCCACCATCTCCACGTAGGGCTGGGAAAAACTCCTGCCGGAAACCCTGGAGAGCCGCTGCCAGTCTGTGTCGACGGTTCTGGGCTAGGTGGACCAGGGGTCTGACTCAGTGCAAAGCAGCTTCCTTAATCCTTGGATCTGAAGCATAGTTTCTGAAAGCAGGTTCTATGGAAATCAGTGCTAGAACGAAAACAGGCATTACATGAATCTGTATCTATGATTGGGTTTAGAAAACGCAATAACCCACACTTGGGCCTTTATTTAGACATAGTCGCACAGTACCTGTCACTGTGACAGGTGGGATGTGTATGTATGTAGCAACAACAACAAGGGCATATCTATTCTAAGAGCTTCTAGAAATGGCACTGTATCCCATGCCTCCCTGACCACACTACCGGCAGTGAAAGAGATGGTGCCGTGTGGAAGGATGCCGCACCGGCCCTCACTGTGGCAGGCCTGGCTGCAGGTGTGGCATGGCACCCAATGAACAAGAACGGTCTGGGGCGGGGCACTGGGGACGGGGTGCGGCAGAAGTCCATTCCACCAGGGGTTTCTGTCCCACTGGCTGATGGCCACCGTTGGGTACAATCCTGTATTTAGATCCCACCTTTCCCAAGGGGCTCCAGGTTGGATGGCCATGTATCCTACTTTACAGAGGCCAATCCTCTCTTTGAAGGGCTGTCAGAGGACATCTATTGAGGGTATCATCTATTTGAATAGATGTCCAGTCCAAACCCAGTTTAAGGTGAAGAACCCCAAGAAGGGAGAGCTGGGAAGGGCCTTGAAGTAGCCCATCCACAGTAAGCGGCACATGGACAAAGCTGACTGAACTGTCCCAACGGGTCAGAAGTATTGCATCTCTATATAAGTTATAGTAATTATTTCTAAATTTGCATCTATACATATAAATCAGCATATGTAAATGTTATTCAGATCTGTCTCTTCCTGTGTCCTCTTTTTTGTTTTTGTTTTTGGACAATTCATGTCTGTTTTTCGTGTTCTTTTTGTTTTTAATTATTATTATTATTTTTGCACTGCCCTAAGTAGCTGCTCCAGCTCAAGGTGGCATATATGATCTCTCCCCCCTTTATCCTCACAACAACCTTTTGAAGTAGGGTTAGGCTGAGAGAGTATGGCTGGCCCAAGGTCATCCCTGGGGTTAGACTAACCACTCTAGCCACTGCCACTGGCTGGACAACATGATAACCACCACTCAAGGGTTGAGTGTGAGTTGTCATGAACAGTGGGTTGTTGTTGAAATGCATGTTATCGTGCTTGTGTGAACATAGCCGCACTAACAAACCATGGTTTTGTTAAGCAGGAACAACCAAAATTCAAACCAAACAACCAAAACCGTGGCTTCTGTTCCTGAATTGCTGTGGGTTAACAAGAACGGTCTGTTGAGTGTGGCTGTGGTCCAGACAACACAAAAGTCTCCATTATGAGTGACAACCCATGGCTCAACAAAACCCACACACCCTTAACCCTGGGTTTGGGTTATCATGTTGTATGAACCCTAGTCACCTGACTCAGACTTACATGACGGATCTTGAATGAACGAACAAACTCTGGGATCTATCGAGAGACTTTTTTGAATTCCTATGATGAGTCCTTCTTCTGGTTTTGAAAGCTTACCCATGTCAGAAAAAGGTGGGCAGAGCTCCCTGGCCGTTGCAGGGAAAGGACTGAAAATTGCCAGTTGCAGAAAGGGAGGCAAATTTATAAGTTTTCAAAATTTACAGCAGATGAAAGGGAAAATTGGTTTATTTTTATTTTATTTATTTATTTATCTTTATATTTATTTATCGACCCATCTGGCCGGCAACTGGCCAGCCTGGGCGATGTACCAAGATAAAAACAGGATAAATACATTTAAAACGGGTATTAAATTTTAAAACCATTAGCCCACCCCATATTCCCGCCTGAATAGCCAAGTTTTTAATGAGCGGTGGAAGCTCAGCAGAGAGGGGCATGGCGGAGGTCACACTCGGGTCACTCAGCCCACCACAGAAAAGTGGTTGTTGATTTTGAATAAGTGGTGTGGAGAGAGAATCCACAAGGAAATTAAACACACTCGCAAACATTGGCAACAGGTTGCTTGAGAGTGCTATTTCGGGTTCTTAGTAAAGAAAGAGGAGATTGGGTTAGCTTAAATCGACCAGAATCTTAAGGCATAGCTGCTTTTTACATTCATAATGGTGTGATGAGCAATCACATAATTAACAAAATAAATTCCAGATGGGAAGGGGGCCATTTGTGATTTGCACCACGATGTACAGAGAGGGAAGCTTTAAGCCTTCTCTCCCCAACCACAGTCAGTAAAAATTGCACGCCCTCCAGGGTGGCAATTAGAGTGGGGAAAACCATTCATTAGTATACGTTAGAATTCAATTTTAAACACCCACACAATGTGATTGCTAATCATTGTTGTTAACTTGACAGATAGTTAGGCCTTAGCTAGACATTGAGGAAACAGGGAAATTAATTTGCCGTCACTCGCATTCTATCTCCCTTCCTGTCTACCTGTCCTGGAATATTGGTGCACCTGGAACTTTAGATCTTGCAACATCTCATTCTCAGATCACCGTGTCCACCAAAGTACTGGCCCAAGGTACAGGCCTCTCAAGGAGGTACAGGATGTCTGTCAATTACGTGATCGGAAAATGTGACTTCCCCTTTGTGGCACGCTGTGCAGAAGATGGAAAAAAACACGAGAAAGAAGTCCCCTTGTATAAGGTTAAAGATAAACAGCAAGTGTGCGCTTGGCTTAGAAATAAAATAGATGACCGAAATAGGGACATGATAGAGCAGGGCTCTCCAACCCTTGGTCCCCAGATGTTGCTGGACTACAGCTCCCAGAATCCCTTTGCCATTAGCCATGCTGGCTGGGTATGCTGGGAGCTGTAGGCCAGGCAACATATGGGCACCCAAGGTTGGAGAGCCCTGCACTAAATAATGACTTGGTCCGTCGTGGTTGGGATGCCCCCCCAAATAACTCCACTATTCATGTGTTCATTTTAAATATTTATATCCTACTTACAAGGAGGCAGAAGATAAATGAGAATGAATACAGTACATAATAGCAAGTAAGAAGATTCATTTAAAAGGTAGTGGTGACCAGGGATGTTGAAGAGTCCTTGGTTTCAAGTCACGGGTCGAGTCACGAGTCTTTGGACCTGAGTCTCAAGTCGAGTCCAAGTCCTTGGTCCAAAATGGTGACTCACGAGTCACTCCCAAAGCTGACTCCATGAGTCCCTATTAAAATCAATGGATTCCCCCCCCAACAACAAAATAAGGCTACTTCAGATGTGTGGCTTAAATAAATTCTAGGCACAAGTGTGCCTTTTATTTCAAAACTCTGCAACTGATTTTGGCAAGAACAGACCATGCAGACAAACCCAAAATAACCAGGCAGGCAGAGGAGGCAGGGAACCCCAAAGCAGGCAGGCAGAGACAGCCAAACCCAAAATGTCTGAAAGGCTGCATTTTAGGAAAATGATTTTAAAAAATAAACTTGCTGTACTTCCTAAAACCTATCCATGTTGCATTTGAGGAACACGATGATTTTGGAACACGAGTCCTTGGTCTTGAGTCCCGAGTCGAGTCTCGAGTCCCATCAAAAATTGGGACTCGAGTCTGACTCGAGTCAGAGGGGGGACTCAGTCCGGCTCACGAGTCGAGTCCTGGAGTCCGAGTCCCCATCCCTGGTGGTGACTATGATGGCTATGGAGGGGTGTGTGGTCTGCAGTGATGGAGAATGTCCACCTCAGGCTGAATTCAATCGTAGCAATTTAAACTACTATTGCAGTTTCAGATAATGTAAAGGCAACCAGAAAGAGAAACTGGCTGTTGGACTAGGATCACAGAATGCTGCCTTATACTGAGTCAGGCCATGGGTCCCTCTAGCCCAGTATTGTCGACACTGACTGGCAGCGACTCTCCAGGGTTTCAGGCAGGATTTTTCCCAGCCCTACCTGGAGGCCGGGGATCGAACTTGGGACCTTCTGCTTGCAAAGCAGGTGCTCTCTCACGCTGAGCTAAGGTCCCTCCCTACAGCACCTGGTATTCCAAGGCGGTCACCCACACAAGTACTAACCAGGCCCGACCCTGCTTAGCTTCTGAGATCAGACGAGACTGGGCTGTTCAGGGCCGTTCAGATGATTATTACAAGCAAAGATGCTCCATGGAAGTGCTTGAAGTTCATAGGATGCAGGCCAGAAACTTGGATAAATTGATTCTTCTTTTCATTGGCATGTCATGATCCAGCAATACTAAACATGCCATCCAGCCAGATTTAAGAGGCAACGGAACCAGGGGTTCAGTTCAGGGGAACTTCTACACCACGGAGAGCTCCTCGTGGGACCAATCAGAAAGCATCGTGTAGCAATTCCACCCCACCTCCCACCGCATTAGCAGAATTTCTGTGGCAAGGAAATGGACTGCATGAGTGGTGGGGAACATGGGAGGGTTACAAGTGGAAGACATTTTCATGCATACCCCCTGTAAGATTCCAGGAATGACGCAAGGCGATAGCACAATAAAAGCTAGTCTCGAACCATCTCTAGGACTTCATTGCAGTGCTGCGCACTGACAGTTTTACTTATTTCTATCTGGCATTCACACATCAGCAGAGAACAGAACAGGTCACGGGGCTCTCTTGCGACAAGATGCGAATGACTGTACAAGATAAATCCTATGAGGAATATCCAGCCAAATGATTAGGTACGCTGAACGTTCTGGTTGAATGTTTAAAAGGAAAGTTACAGGAACCGCCTGACTACCCTTTGTATGCATGCCAATCTGACGCATTACTGAATACAATCTGACGCATTACTGAATACAATCTGACGCATTACTGTCCATTTCAATATCCACCAAGCCTCTATAAATGCTGGGAACCTTTCCGTTTTATCCATACTCACCATCACTTCGCCTGAGATCCGTTGTCCCTCAGCGCCTTGGGATCTCAGAGAAAGCATCCGCCATGAAGTTTTTCTACCTTCTCCTGGCTCTGGTTGCCATGCTCTACTCCTTTCTGCAAGTAAGCAAGTCATTTTTATGTTGGCGATTGGAAAAAAGAAAGAAAGAAGGAAAGGAAGAGATTTCAGGGATCTCAGTGAATGTGCTTGATTTTACGTCTGCAATCTGCTCTGATGCTAAGCATAGTTACTGAAAGCAGGTCCATTGACAACCAAAGGAGACACTGATCGGGTTCGGACGACATGATGACCTACACGTTTAAGCCACACAGTCTGTGTTGTTGGAGATTCAATCCGCAGTGTGCCTGACAGATGATCCAGTTCACCGTTCGCTGTTCTCCTCCTCCTCTGCTCTCCTTTCCCTTCGCTCCTCCCATGGGTATCCCAGCGCACATTGTGGCAGGACCGACTTATCTCCCCCTTCCCTGGAGCAATTGTCAGCAATGTTTGGCTTGCCTCGGCTTTTTTTTTTTTTACAGTTTACCCTTTTTTTCAGGAGATCACATAAGTGGCTTAACCACGGCTTTCGAGATCCCTGTTTTGACAGCTACTGAAAGCCCTTTCAAAGTGCCCAAGTGGCACCTTGTAATGGCTGGCCATGGTTGCAAAACTTTTTTTTTTTAATTTTTTTGTCCCCTCTTCCAATGTTTGCAAATATTTGTGAACATTATTTTTTAAATTTATTTTTCGCCGGCTTGTGCAACTGAGGACATCTGCAGTTGTGCAGGAGTGAAAATGGGGAGCCTCAGGTAGGCAAGGTGCAGGCTGTTGATGAAGTCCAGCAGGTACCCACCCTGGGTATTGACTCAGAGAGGCTGCAGGTAAGTTTATTTTCCCCTTTGGTTACTCTTAACAGCTGTCAAAAGGTGAGCTGTCAAGGGTAGTCAAAGGCTCAAGTAATCTTGGCTCACAAAAACGGGATGGTGAGATTTACTCCCTCTTCTTGGCAAGATCTTCATCTCCCCCCCTTTTTTGGACTCATCTAAGGGTCCTAAGGGTGCCCTCACCTTTGCACTTATTCCTGAGAATCTACCTTCTCGGGAACATGCAGAAGTTTGAGTAACCCCATCTAGGGAAAAATAGTTACTTTTGACAGTTGTCAAGGGTAAAGCTCCCTTTTAAAGTGGGATGTAGAAAGGGTTAACACATTTTTTTTTTTACAGGGAACTTTGCAGGTATATAGTGCATATATACCTTCCAATTTCCTGTCTAATGTTTTTATCCCTTTTAAAATCCCATTTTAAAAGGGAGCTTCAATTTTGACAGCCGTATTTGTTTTTGACAGCTGTCAAAAGTGAAGCTCCCTCTTTTAAAAGGGGGAGAAAAGCCACAGAGAGCCAATATTGACTCATGATCAAGGTGGGGAGTGGGGGAGAAAAGTCGGTCCTCCCCCGGTGTCTCCCGGGATACCCGTGGGAGGACTGAAGGAGAGGGAGCGAGGAGGAGGGGGAGAACACCCACAGTGACCCAATCATCTGTCAGGTGAACCATGGGTTGTTCCCACAATAACCCACACTGCGTGGCTTATACCCCAGTGTGGCCTGTCGTGTCAGGCGAACCCGCCCATTCTTTTACATCCATATAGAGCAGTTAGGTCTTGTTCACATTTTCACTCTACAATGGGCACAGGGTACCAATCTGGATTGGGAGCCAAGCTCAAAGTACA